>CM060958.1:36659606-36697979 GCA_030765055.1 Mantis religiosa | reverse complement strand
ACTAAATTTTAAAAATGAGCAGTAGTCATTTGTCTAAGCCTATTGCACATCTTATTATTGCTGAAGTGCTGCATTAATAAATTACAATAAACTCCAGATTTTCAAACGACAGTTTTACTGAAACAATCCTAATTTATTTTAAAGTGAAAACAAGTATTTTGAAAAAATAATTTTTAGATTAATAATATGTACTTAAGATGTTATGTAGGTCCTTTATTATGTGGTAAAGTGATAAGAAATTCATGAAAGATCTCACGTAATTCAGTCTGTTGTACTGTGCAGGGTTCAACTAATTTGATAGGCAGATTTTCAAGATGTAGTTGGAAAATTGAAGGCAGTACCTGGAAAATGGCATCATGAAGTACGGCAATATTGTTATGTGAGAGATCTAGGGTTCGCAGCTTCTTTAGTGAAGTTAGCGCACGAGGCTCCACATGCTCCAGTCCATTACCCGCCAAGTACAGCTCCTCAAGTTCATGGAGTTCGGCGAAGGTGTTGGTGGTTACGTGGTGCAATCTGTAACGCATAATTTGGAAGTCAGTTAACGTACTAAGGAGAGAGACGAAGCTTATTCACCCATAGACATCAACTTTTAATTAGCAATAACTGATCCTTCGGATTGTCACATGTTTGTTATACCTGAAGAGCTAGTGTTACAAATGTGAATAAATTTAAAACAAATATACATTTATGTAGACATGAATATTTATAGAATGTCTCAAAATTTACTTCAAACTGTCTTGTAATTAGAACAAATATAGAAGAGCAGTACTGTACTGCGTAAGTACTGGGATTCTATTTTTTTTTTAAATTTTGAAAGCTTAGGAAACTTAAAATATAATACCTCGAAATAAAATATAAATTAAAACCTGAATTTTTAGGATGTCTCCCTTTTAAAATAAAATACTAGAACACATGTAGTTTAATACGAGGTTAGTCTTAAAAGTTCTCTGAAATGTTTTACTTTTCAATATTATCTTCTCTAATTTCAAAACATTTTGCCCAGCTGTGTTCCAATGCCAGTTATACAGAAGTTTGAGGGAAACAAATCTGGGGAATTGGATGGATGTTCCAGCATTTTTTAGTGCAGATCTCTCAATATCCACATTGCAAAAACAATTTTGTAGGCAGGTGCATTGTGCTGACGGAAAACACTTTCATTTTTCTTTTGTAACCTGGGTCTGTTTTCACGAATGCTTGCATTCAGTGTGGTCAGAAGATATAAGGAGAACAAAATCATGTAAGTAGTGTCGCTATCTCTGGGTGAGGCCTAGAACTTTTCTGACCACGCTGATACTTTGCAAAGCAAAGGGAGTTTTTGTCAATGCTCCCTGTTTTCACGAATGCTTGCATTCAGTTTGGTTAGAAGATGAGTAGTGGTAAGAAGAACAAAACCATGCAAGTAGTGTCGCTATCTCTAGGTGAGGCATAGAACTTTTCAGACCACGCTGATACTTTGCAAAGCAAAGGGAGTTTCTGTCAATGCTCCCTGTTTTCACGAATGCTTGCATTCAGTTTGGTTAGAAGATGAGTAGGGGTAAGAAGAACAAAACCATGCAAGTAGTGTCGCTATCTCTAAGTGAGGCATAGAACTTTTCTGACCACGCTGATACTTTGCAAAGCAAAGGGAGTTTCTGTCAATGCTCCCTGTTTTCACGAATGCTTGCATTCAGTTTGGTTAGAAGATGAGTAGTGGTAAGAAGAACAAAACCATGCAAGTAGTGTCGCTATCTCTAAGTGAGGCATAGAACTTTTTCAGACCACGCTGGTACTTCGCAAAGCAAAGGGAATTTTTGTCAATGCTCCTGTTTTCACGAATGCTTGCATTCAGTTTGGTTAGAAGATGAGTAGTGGTAAGAAGAACAAAACCATGCAAGTAGTGTCGCTATCTCTGAGTGAGGCATAGAACTTTTCAGACCGCGCTGGTACTTCGCAAAGCAAAGGGAGTCTTTGTCAATGCTACTGTTTTCACGAACGCTTGCATTCAGTTTGTTTAGAAGATGTAAGAGGAACAAAACCATGCAAGTAGTGTCGCTATCTCTGGGGGAGGCCTAAAACTTTTCAGACCACGCCCGTACTTTGCATAGCAGAGGGAGATTTTGTCATTGCTCACACAGTACTCAAAATGTTGCTTTTAATTAGGTAAAATATGTTATCCAACTCTCCGGGTAATGGGATAACCTCAAGAATGAGTTTTGGTGCTTGCTATGGTAACCAATAGACAAAAAGAAAAGAAAGAAAAAACTGGAAAACGTCCAGCGTTATATTAATAAGTTCTCTTAAGTATGTCACAGACAAAAATAGGTCGTCGATAGAAGTAATCTCCACAAATGTTCATATTTTAGCGAAATTTAAACTTGCGTTTTTAGCAACAGAGTGTATTGCTTTCTAAGGCTGTACAAGAGCTTTGAGAAATAAACTTCTAAAATATTCTTTTTCTTTTCAGGTAAGATCCAAGAAGTCTTCTGTTACATCTGATGTACTCGAAAGTATTAGCAAATATAGCCGCTATCAGCTAAGAGCTCTGGGCACAGTAAAGTAGGGTTAGAGGTCTGAGGTAAGACGAATGTATATTGCACTTTGTATCCAAGTAGCTGTAAGAAACAAAACCTATATTTCTCTTCACTTATTAGCGTCCTAATCCTCAGAGCGGTGTTACGTCACCCGTATGTGATATATCTTTAGGTGAGTTGATTGATGATTTTAAACATTCATATCTAATCTTAAAAATAAATTTTGCGTTAGAAACACCTCCGTCTTTTTTACTCAAATGGTATACGCTGGCTTCCTAGAATTCTACGGTTAATATCAGTGGCGTATGCTGGGATTGTGACTGGGGCTATCACAATTCCTACCAGATCGGGACAGTAAGGGATTGTTGATTAAATGTTAGTTTCACAAACAGTGCATTTAAATAAACTTTTCTTTAAACAGGCTGTTCAAACAATTTAAAAAGAAAACAAACAATTTCACAATTACCTGTTTATATATACACGAATTTTAGTCGTCTTTCTTTGTGGATAAACTGTTGTGACACTATCAATAACAGTTCCACGTTATGTCTTCTCAATAAAACAAGAATGTCTTTTTCCACCGATAGAAGAGCTAAGTTTGTCCTTGTGTTGCACATAAATAAGATTTTATTCGTTTCAAGGCTGAAAAACTCCTTCCTGCACTTGCAGTGGTAGAAAGAAATGTTAAAATCAGTTCACATAGTTTACAAACTTCACTGTACACAACGTTAAGTCAATTTAAATTCATATAATTTGCAATGGTTTGAACGGACTTGTTAGAAAGCTCTTGAAGTGAAAATAACACCTTCAGTTCATTTTTCAAAGAGAAGAAATTGAAATAGGAAACACATGGTTCTCTCAGTTCACGAAATACGTCGTAACTTGCAAAATACTTGGAATCCAGTAACGCAAGATATTTCAACTGTTTCTGTGAATCAAACCTTAAGTACGAAGAATGGGTTTCATCTTCATGAAAGTTTCTCTTTCTAGGCCTTTCTTCGTTCTCTTCATCAAAAACGCTCATAGTTTCTGCAAACATGTATAGATGCTGGTGGAGGATACTTCCAACATTTACTCTGAGGTGTAAATAGTGTAATGCAATCTCCCAATTGTGTATTATATTCTCCCAAAGTTGTACGTGTCTCCTATTATTGGTTCAAAAGTTATGACTTATTGAAATGGTTCAGATTCATATGGATCACACTATAGCTATGAAGTACGAAACATACCTTCATTTTGTTTCTACGCTTTAACACACAATGTTTAATTAGGCAATTCTGGAAAAGTACTCTATCATTTTAAATTTAGCTTAGTTAGAAAACATCTTCAAGTAAAAAATTCTCTAAATTAAAACAAGAGGAAAAGAGTGATTGGAAATACATGCATTCAGAAAGCCTATATCTGTTGTCAAAACCATTCCTAAATCAAACAAAACGAACATTGGAAATGCAATTGGAATTTTTAATATTTCTATCGGTCATCAGATGATAAACCTATTTACGCATGTAGTTTTGCGAAACAGCGCCTCTCTTTTTATAATTTCCAGTATATATGAATAGAAATGATATATGTTTAATTAAAGCGGCCCATTGTTTTATTAATGGGGCAGTACAGAATATGTAAAGAGGTCCCCTTATTGTAATTTCCGGAGTGAATTTTTATAATATTAAAAACGGTCTCTTGCATTAAATTATCGCGTGTGACGCATAACACCCAAATATATGAGATCTAGTACGTTCAACGTAGCATATATATGCAATTTATTTTCTTTAAATTTTCTAACAAAATAGAAAATTGAACGGTTACTGAATGGTGTGACCCCTGGTTTGTTATATTTTAAACACCTACTGACTTTCTCAATTCACCCGAGTTCGTACATAAAATTGGCTCATTGAAGGGAGCTGACTATGTTGGTAATGAACATGTAACCACATGCTTTATCAGTGTGAGCTACTCTATTTCTTAAGCGAGACTTTTGGCCACTTGACTGTGAGGGTATTTTCACTCCGCAAAATTATAATCAATCGACCAAAGAGTAATGTTACGTGGTACATATTCTCACTGACTGAATATCGTTGACGTAATGGCTAGTTGAATTAAGGCACACAAAAAATGCATATTACATTATAAATAATGTATGGAAATAATCACAAAAACGTTATTTCGTCACCTCCATGTCTCAGCCGGTATCAAATCAAGAGTATCAAAGCAGAACCTTGGGAAAATATTTCAAAATTGTTCATATCTATAAACTTTGGAAGACTTCTTTTCTCAATACAATTATTTATACGTTCAATTATTTTCCTAATATATATTATTATTCGTTCAATTATTTTCTTAATACATATTATAGCTGTTGCTTGTTTTTACGCCACACATATAAATTAAATATAAAGCGTGTCTAAAACATATAATTACATTTTATTATAAGACTTTACAAACAAATATAAAAATTTTCTATGCTATACAACATTACAGATAATGCCATCTATGAACAGCAGGACGAGGTAGTTGAAAGAATGCATCCTGGTGGCCATTAATATAATTAAGAGATTGTCTTTTATCTAAAAGCATATGTTTATAGCACTAAATTGACATATTATATTCCCAACAGTCTTGTTTTACTTGTTCCATTTATATCCCAACTTTAACTGCAATGGTTATATCGGCGGCCATTCTCCTTTGGACATATCGAAGATGTTAACTCGTATTCATTGGCTTTGAATCATTAGATCAGGCACACGTTCGCAGCTGTGGTTCAGTTTAACGACACACGAAAATTCTTCACGCCGCTATTCGTGTAGATATTGTCATGTTGGTCTAGTCTTTGCTTTTGTATCAATGGTAGCATGTCTGCCTCACGTTCAAGAGGTCCTGAGTTCGAATCTCGGTCAGGGTGAGTTACCTGGATAAGGTTTTATTCAAAATTTATTATTTTATAAAACGTTCGAAGTTTGATAACAGCACAAACACTTTAAACCATGAACAATTTAAGCCATTCATTGGAATGAAAAAAAAAAAAAACAACTAAGAATCGTACCACTGCACTGTAAATCTTGAATACCTAAAGCCGGGAATTCGGTCCGTAGCAGTTAAATTTTTTTATGGAAGCATGCACACTTTGATGACTGAAGCACGCTTTGTACATAAGTAAGAAATTCAAAAGTTGAATCTTAAAAGTATCTTTAAGCAAGAAAATGGATAAAACAAGCCAAAATATATTTACATGAATTCCCTCTAATGCTCCAAGCCAATACCTCAATCTTTCACATTTTGTAAATGAAATATGGTAAAGTTCTTGAGAGATATAGCGGTTAATCCAGAATAGTGTGAAGCACATTACACATATTACTCAAATAGGTGGACTAACAAGTATGTAAATGGATTCGACCTATCACGTACCACTGTTTTAGTTCTAACTACAAATATAATCGAGTACTTACCTGTTGAGACTGAGGTCCAGAAACTTGAGCGCCTGCATAGGTTCGAAAGCCCGATCTTCAATGTGAGATATGCTATTATTTGTGAGGTAGACGCGCTGGATGAGCAGAAGATCGGAGAAGAGGGCGCGATCCACCCTAGTCAGTCGATTGTGTCCCAGCCACATGATCTGCACGCTCGACTGTCCCCTTAGAGAGTCGTTGTGAAGAGTGGTCAGCGAATTAGAATCCAGTTGGATCGACACCAGCGATGGCGATTCGTGCAGAAATACATCGCCAAGGGCATCCAGCAAATTCCCCTGTAAAACGAATCTTAGAAATAAGAAGTTATATTACATTCTATAGTCAAAAGACATACAAAATAAATAAAACATCCTGCTTAACAGGTAAAACCTCAGCTAAATACATTTCATTAAATTGCGGGTTTTGAATTTATAAATTACTTGCATTTATTGTTCACAACATTTAATTCTTCTTCTACCTCACGGCTTTGGATTGTTTAACCCGTTCCGGCTCCAAATTGCTCTGCCCATCTTTTCTTCGGTCTTCCCTGGTTTCGTCTTCTTATAGGGTTATAGTTTAAGGCTATTTTTGGTATTCTGTTATTATTCATCCTCTGAACATGTTCTTTCCATTAATTTCTATTTCTTTCAATAGTATGGTTTATTTCTTCTACTTTTAATTCTGTCCTAATATGCTGACTACGTTTTTTATCAATTGTAATATATCCAGCTATTGCTCTTATATATTTCATTTCTGATGACTGTATTCACGTACTATTTCTTTTTGTTAGTTTCCATGTTTCTGATCCATAGATCAGAGTTGGTATTGCCATTGTTTTGTATAGCTTTATTATAGAGTCCTTTCGTGCTTTATTTTTTAATGTTCTTTTTATTGTGCCTGTTATATAGTTAAATTTATTTATGTTCTCTATTATATCAGCTTCCCCTTGGTACGAGACATTACATCCTAAATACTTAAAGTGTTATTTCTGCTCAATTATTATGTTATCTAACACTATTTTTGACCTTAATGGATTAATTCCTTTAAATGCCTTGCTTTTGGATTTATTTGCTGATATTTTCATTCCATATTCTGTAGCAATTTTATCTAGACTATACAGCATTTTCTGCAGGTCATCTTCATTTGTGGCCATTATTATTTGATCATCTGCATACAACATAGTTTCCAATTTAGCTCCTGATACATTAATGCCTCCATTGATTTTATTCCACCAAATCCTTACTATTTCGTCAACATACAAATTAAAAGGGACAACCTTGTCTTACGCCACCATTAACTATTACTGGTTCTTTTTATTTATTTTTTATTTTTGTGTCAATGTACATAATTTTTATAACTTCAATTAGTTGTAAAGGTATGCCTCTATTATTTAAAATTTCCCACAGTATCATTCGTGATACTTTGTCAAAAGCTTTATAACAGTCAATAAATATTAAGTGTGTCTCTAAAATTTGTTCGCGTCGTTTTTGTATTATTTGTTTAAGAGTAACAACATTGTCAATGGTGCTTCTTCTTTTTCTAAAACCAGTTTGTTCTTCTAGGAGTATTGCATCTGTTATTTTGTTTAACCGAGTACTTATTATTTTGGCATATATTTTGTAGGCAGCACACACTAAACTAATCCCTCTATAATTTTCAGGTCTTGCTCTTTCCCCTTTCTTAAATATTGATATCACTTTAGCTATCTTCTATTCTTGCGGTATTTCTTTTGTTTCCAAAAACTTGTTATATAGATACAGTAATCTGTCATGTAATTCTTTAGGAGCATATTTAATTAATTCTAAATTAATATTATCTTTTCCGCAGGTTTTCCTATTTCTACTTTTAGCTATACTTTCCATTAATTCTTCTACTTCTAACTGGTCTACTTCTGCTCTGTATAATTTATCTATTTCCAAATTTTATTTAGCTCCTGTGTTCCAGAGATTTTTGTAATATTCCTCTAATTCTTCATCTTTAATTATTTTTATATTTGCTTTGTCTTTTTCCATTGAATTTAGGTTTCTAATAAATTTATAAGCTTTATCTTGGCGGCCATGTAGGTTATGTTCTAGTTAATAACTATGCAAAAGTTCCTCATTATTAAAGATGAAACTTCTGTGCGCGGCACGAAATACTAATTAACTCGACAGCGAGCATAGGCAGGCAGACAGGTAAACAGCTAGGACAGTGGAGCCAAAGAAATGCAACTGGGAACGCACACGCTATCCTATAGCCTCTGTCGTTCTGTCGTAACATCACGAAATAAACTGCGTAATCAAATGCGCTGCAGTAGTGAACTAAAGTGTATTAGCTACAATAACAGACACCAAGCAATCATAGGAACTGAAGTTGAACGCATTGTTACGTGAATAACATGTTGCGTATCCAAGGAAACACATCTTTTTGTACAGTATGTGACAGACTAAAATAAGTAGGAAGTATTACTTACAACAACAATGGACAGTAAACAATATAAATATAATAGTACTTCCCTAGTTTATATAATAGAAATTAATTGTTCTTTCACACTGGCCGTGTGTAGGCAAAATTGTGGAAACGTAGAATCAGACTGAAAAATTCAATGTCACAGCCGGGATTTGAACCACGGATCTTCTGGTTTCCGTCCAGCTGCTCTACCATTGAGCTACTATGATCAACGTGCCAATAATGCATTAAATTCTCCAACTGACTCGTATTTTCCCGGTAAACCACTTAGGAGTTCTCATAAACACATGACCATAATGGCGACTTACTGTGCTGTAAGTACTTTAAGGCCCGGGCTTTATAGTTAACCACTGTTAGGTTAATTAATAGAAATTAACTGTTCTTTCACACTGGCCGGGTGTAGGCTAAATTGTGGAAACGTAGAGTCAGACTGAAAAATGCAATGCCATAGCCGGGATTTGAACCACGTATCTTCTGGTTTCCGTCCAGCTGCTCTACCATTGAGCTACTATGGCCTTAAAGTACTACCATGTTTTAAGTCGCTATAAGGTAGTTGTCTCATGTGTTTATGAGAACTCCTAAGTGGTTTACCGGGAAAATACGAGTCTGTTGGAGAATTTTGGTTGTTGTTTTGGTCCACCGTTTTGTTTACCTCTGTGGCCCCCCCATCCAGGTCTCCATTGCATACAACATTTTGGATTCAACTAGTGCTTCATACATTCTTTCTAACTACTTAGTTGTCATTTCTAGCTTATATTTGCATATTCTTATCCCATTGATTGCCACCCTTCCGTTAGCTTCAATTTTTCTCCTATATGCTCCTTATTTTCAATTGTTGTTCAACCTCACTCCTAAGTATTCAAATTCATTGACCACTTCTACCCTTTTGCCATATAGTACCCAATTTTCATCTTTTTTAGTTTAACTCCCTAACTAAAGACCATAAAGACCACTTTCGACTTAGTTATGTTTATTTATATTCATCACTCTCCACAGAATTTCTGTAATTCATTTATTGTCTTCTACAATCCTACTACCGTTATAGATGCTACCATTAAGTCATCCGCATATAGCAATCCAGGAGTTTCTTTGTTTGCTATTACCGGACAGTGCTGATAAAACATATACACATATTAAAATATAAATAAAATAATAGTTTTATTATTTCGAATTTTAATTTCAGATAATTAGTTATTGAGCCTTTCTAACAAATACTAAACACACGGTAATATAACGTTATATAGGTTTATTATGGAAAAAAAATCACAACTTAAAATTGTTATATGAAAACATTTCTGACTTGTTTCGCGAAGATGTTTTTTAGTTTTGCAATCAGTGTTAAAATGTGATTCAGAAACACTGATTCATTCCAGAAAAACAAAATCAAGGCAGAATGGTGTAATCTTTAAGAAATAATTGCCTTAGTCAACAGTTACAAGGGCAAACTGTTAAATGACAAGCATGGAATTTCAATCCAAAACGAATAGAACTGGATCTTACCTGGAGATTGACATGTTGAAGAGACTGAAGGCTCCTGAAGGCTCCAGACTCTATGCTGGTAATAACATTGTTCTGTAGATGCAGTTCTAGTAGA
Source organism: Mantis religiosa (assembly GCA_030765055.1). Taxonomy (NCBI): domain Eukaryota; kingdom Metazoa; phylum Arthropoda; class Insecta; order Mantodea; family Mantidae; genus Mantis; species Mantis religiosa. Next base: position 36,687,981 of record CM060958.1, on the reverse strand, counting down.
GACGGTAGAGGGTCGAAGACTCCCCGTGAAATAGCTTCTATTCGATTATTCTGTAGCCGTAGTTCCCTTAGACTGGCCACATTCTTAAAGGTACCTGGTTCTAGGCCCTCTATGCGATTGCCATCTAAGCTGAGAGAAGTCAGCTTTGTGCTGGATGTAAACCAGTCACGTGGTACGGCCCGAATGAAGTTGGCTGACAGATGTAGCTGCGCCAGGTTGGGCAGGGTCGACAAGGCTACAGGATCCACCCTGCGAATGGCGTTCTGCTGCAAGTAAATGACGGTGAGCAGAGCAGAGTCCGTGAAGGCGTCTCCGGGCACCTCTAAAATGTTGTTCTCAGATAGAAACAGCTCCCGCAGCTCCGGAAGATTCGCAAAGACACCACTGATGTAATGGATATGATTGTTGCTGAGATCCACCGTCCGTAACTTCTTGTTGGCCTGAGAACGTCATTTTTTTATAACATGACTATAAGGAAATGCAATGTTACAGATATGAGTTAATTAAAGTAATTATTTTATTAATGAATGAGCTTTTATCACATAATTCCAAAGTAATATCATATCCACCTGCAAAATAGTTAGTTAGTTACTAACACTCCCCACATGGCAACCTTGGCCTTCGGGGTAACCTCACCCCACCAAGTGATGACCGGACCCATTTCTCAGGTGGAGGCACCCAGAGGGCGGTGTCCATTACCTCCGATGATAGGGTGATAGTGAAGATGGCGGTGAGGTGAGAGGACCTACAGTTTTTACCGTGGACTCCGAACCACGTTGGGCATAGGGGATACTTCACGTGTGCTAGACAGAGGTGAAGGCGTGGATAGGGCCGACTTAAAATCGCCAACCCCAGAGCCGGGAATCGAACTCGGGACCCTTAGAACGGGAGCCGCGAACGAAACCACCGCGCTACCCCGGCGCCCCCCACCTGCAAAATATTTAACGTGTAATTTCAATGTAATTTAACTCATATACTTGCAGAAGTAATAAGGATGACGGTTAACATGAACATCAGCAAAGTAAACAGGTCATTGATAAACTTAATTCTTACCTGGAAGGTTGCGCCATCAAGGAATACCATCTTGTTGTGGCTCAAGTCTACTGACTCAAGCTCCACTAGGGATATGAAAGCATCCTTATGAACCGTCTCCACAGCATTATAGTACAAGGATAGAGTCCTTAGGGAAGGCATTGGTCTGAAACAGTCAGCAGGAATGGTCTCGAAATTGTTGGAGCTGAGATCCAGGAAGAGTAATGCGTCGAGGCGAGAGTAACCATCATCGGGTATGTCGCCTATCTCATTCCACGCCATTCTTAACGACCGCAAATGCTCAAGTCTTCTCAGGGCGGGCATTGGGAACCCTTTCAACTTGTTCTCCGCGAGATCAAGTTCGGTGAGGGATTCTTCCAGACCGGCGAAGGCATACTCTGACGTCTTTGTGAGCACGTTTCCCTTCATATTGAGCTTAACTAGACGAAGGCCATAGAAACTATAGCTGGGAAGATCCGCTATCTCGTTGGACTCTAAATCCAGCGCTCGAAGCTGCACCAAACCTGTAAGCGCTTTTTGAGGCACAGCCTGAAGCTTGCCCGAAACTAGACTGAGTGCTTCTAGTCCTGGCCGAAGTGCTACCAGACTATCGTCTGCTAGTTCTTGAAGATTGGAGTGCGACACCTGCAATATAATTCACTTCTGTGATTACCTGTACAACAAAACGTTTTCTAACTAAAATTGCAATATTCATTTTTCAAATAGCAAATAAAAGATGCGTCAAACAAATATATACACAAACAGTAAACCAGTCCAGTATTTAACAGTAATTAACCAGCAAATGAGACCAGTGAAAGAAAAACTGGACTTCCAAGTTCCGGGAGTGTACCGAATTCCCTGTGAATATAGAACAAACCGGAAGGACCATCGCTAACAGAATAATCGTACATTAACGGATCATTCGTTTAATGCAACCTGAGATCTCTGGGCTGGCAGAGCATTGTTTTGATAACGACCATAGAGCCAACTTTCGGAAGACGACCATCTTGGCAATATGCACCAGTAACTGGGAGCGAAGAATTAAGGAAGCTTTGGCCTCACGCTTAATCGTGATGCTGGATTTCAGTTCAGCTCCTCTTGGAAACTGGCATTAAAATGGAAATCCGTCGACTTAAGAAGCAACGATTAGCACAGCTTGATAATCAAGTTAAGTAGTTACGTTTCTTTGACACAAATTTCTATACTCATGCCATATCCTGGCCTGGCATTTAATTTACTGAAAACAGTCTTTTGTTCTGTAATGCGAATTTTGATAGTGTTTTGTCTTTGTTTATATTTGTGTTATACTCACTGTTTCGTTTGTGGTTGGCCGCCCGGAGGGGGTAGAGGGTTGCCTCATAAGTCCCGGGAACTAGCCTGCAGAGCTAGTAGCTGGTGAGCTAGACACTGGCGGCCCTACCAAGGTAATTTGGTAGCTGGTTCATCAAGGACCGGCGCGTAAGTGGCGTATCCACTTCCGTCCCGTCTGCCGTGTGCAGGCGGGGGGGGGGCAGTCTATATTTTGAAAGGTGCTGTCCTATGGTAAATAATAGAGAGGGCCCGGGTTCAGGTCCTACGGGGCCGGGATGGGAGTAGACCCTATGGAGTAATGTTTCGTTTGTGGTTATAACATTTTATAAATATCCTGATGATGGGAGAGATGCACACTTCCGAAACGTCGATTTCTAATCGTCTTTTCACCCGGCTTGTTGCCGAGAAGAAAGTGAGCAAGCGTATACACACTTTGAACCGTCGTACAAAATGTATGTTTCGTTCTATAAGGTTCAATTGCTGGAAATGGGAAGCTCGAAGCACGTTATAATGGAAGTGTGTTCACTGTTCAAACTGGTGGCCTTCAACATCAATACATTGCTAAATATGAGTCACCACTGCTTCTGTACATCGTACCACAGTGTCCAATGGGATTTCTGCCCGCCTCGGTTGCGTAGATGGTAGCGTGTCTACCTCACGTTCAAGAGGTCCCGAGTTCGAATCTCGGTTAGGGTGGGTTACCTGGATAAGGTTTTTTACGGGGTTTTCCCATATCTTGAAAGACGAATGTCGGGTAACTCTGAGCTCTGTGGACCCTGGGCTCATTTGATCATCATTTCACTCATTCCATTCATCGTCCGATATGACTTAACGTTGGAGGACGTAAATTACAAAAAGAAAAAAGTGATTTCTTCACACACCACTTTAATATAGTACCAAAGTGTGTCTAGGTTACGTGGTTTACCTTATACATCTATCTTTTGCTGTGCCCCATAAGATGCAATCCAGCGACGTAAGGCCTGGAGAGCTTGGAGGATAATACAGCTCAAACGTAGGTCCAGCATCTTGCAGTAACTTCTTTGCCCATAAGTGGGTTTGAGTAGAGTTAGATTACTTCCGTAAAATCCCTGGCATAATGCATTGCTTACCTCAGGAGCGACTCTCACCACCGATGGGCGTGGCTTAGGCGTGAGGTGATTGGGGAAGTTCCTCGATGCCGTCCAGGATGTCGTCTGCACATCCCTCGAAAACGTACCTCTCGGCTCTCTTGCTGCACTCATATTCAGATGTTGCTGAGTAATCACTTTCCGAATCACTGCTGCTACTGTCGTCATTAACAGTGATCGTTAGCTTTTCCACCTCTGTTTCTAGGAGACCCTCAGTTTTTATATATTTCTCTTCCACTTGGTGAACTGGACCCCATTCTGCTTCTCCTATTTCACCAAATCGCTGTTCGCACAAGCGCCACACGTCTCCCATGTTGAAACTCACATAGCAAAGCGCAACCCATTCTCTTACATTTGCCCAAATTTTTTCTATGGCATTCAGGTCGGGATGGTACGGTGGTAAGCGGAGAACTACGTGCCCATCTTCTTCTAAAATTGCATCCACAATATATTTCTTATGTTTTGGCTTATGCAACTTTATAAGTCATATAGTTCCGCTTTCAGCACATGGCTTCCGAACGGAATCCTATGTTTAACCAACCAGTCTCTCATATCCTGCTTTTTGTGTTCGCTGTGGGCATTTTTCTGTGGTCACATTGTGATATGAAGCGTTGTCTATCACAAGAACAGACTTTTCTGGAAGATTGGGCTTTAGTTTTTCTTTAACCGCATTCTAACTGATAAGTTTCACAGAGTTAGTGTTCCCCAAAAAGCACGTGATAACCAAGTTCACTCGTCTAGATGAGGATACACACTGACCTTTGCGCATAAAGGTTGACGCATACGGCTGGGCGGGAGGGAGAGAGAGGGAGGAACTGGCATACATGAGGCATGAGGCATGAACACAGGCTCCCCCGCTGAACACCCAGGGCTTTTATGGGAATACGGCTACTCTAACTAGAGTGATAATTCTGCTGCTAACTATTAGAGAAATATTATGCTACATTATTCCAGAAATTAAAACTTGTAGCACGGGAAATACAGTTTGTATGGTGGTTCAAATTCTGCATACATTTTTCTGACGCTTCCTGTATATAAACAGAAGTATATTATTTTAGTTAATTGATGGAAATTAATCTTTCTTCACACTAGCCATACATAGGCTAAGGTTTTTGATAGATACAGTCGACATGGAAAATTCAATGCCACGGCCGGGATTTGAACCACAGATCTCCTGGTTTCCGTCCAGTCGCTCTAACCCATTGAGCTACTATGGCCAACTTACCGTCATGGTACTAAATTCTTCATTTCACTCGTATATTTCCAGGTAAACCACTAGAGACTCTCGCATTTGAGATACACCGTTTGTGTCGACTTACTATTGTAAGTACCTGAATCCAAGGCTTCATCATTTAACTCTTATGCCCGATTTCTCCAACAGATGTTAAAATCGCCGTTAACAAATGTAACGTAACAATTGTCACAGCGCTAAAACTAATGTTAAATTTCTTGCATTTCACCAATCTGTTTTCTTAAAATGTTAACCAACCTGTGTTAACGCCAAGAAACTTGTAAATATCACAGCTATAGAAGGCTATGGATGATTTTCTGAACGTACTCCGATGCGCTTTTGTTTTCATTTTCGTCTGCACAATTGGCGGATGAACAAAATCATAAATAAAGCCGTGAGACAAATTTCTCATCGACGGAGAAAGAAGTGTTATTTGAAATGGTGACGAAGTGTAAGGATATCGTGGAAAATAAGAGGACGGATGCAGTGAATGTAAAAGAGAAAGATGTCACGGGGAAAATACTGGAAACGAATTTAATTCAAATGCATGTGTCACTACTACAAGCACCAAACAACTTGTCAGTATTACGTAAATTTAAAACGAGGTGCGAAGAACAAGTGCCTTAAACGTTTCAAGACGGGAGGTGAAGAATGTATTATCTATATAATTCAGTGAATTATAAAATCGCAAAGTTATTAATACTTGAAGCAAAGGCGAGATCGGCATATTCCTTTCGATAAATATTCTATCTTAGTATTATGTAAATTTAAAACGAGGAGCGAAGAAGGGCAAGTGACTTGAACGTTTCAAGACGGCAGGTGGACAGTGTATTATCCACATAATTCAGTGAATTATAAAATCGCAAGGTTATTGATACTTCAAGCAAAGGCGAGCTCGCCATATTCCTTTGGATGTATGTTCTAACCTCTCTTGTACTTCCGCAGTAACCTTCATAACAACATGTTTCGACAGTCTATACCTCCGTAAAACAGTTTTCTTCGGATAGTTCCTCAAAATTATTTCTCCTCATAGGCCGTACTCTATTATGAATGCCATTTAGACAGTCTTAAATATAGCAAATCGACATCAACAGCTGAGTTCATGCTCGCCATCTTGACTATTTACAGTTGTTAAGGACTTAACATTAGAAATTCGGCGTGTTACTTTAACATGAGATTTAACACTTTTGTTACGCTAACACTTGTTGGTGAAATGCAATTTTTGTTTTAAATATTGCTAAACTCCTGTCAAGTCTTAACATTTGTTGGTGAAATCGGGCATTAGTATTTTAGTTAACTGATGGAAGTTGATCATGTCTTCACATAAGCCATACGTAGGCTAAGGTTTCTGATAGATAGAGTTAACATGAAAAATTGAATGCCACGGCCGGGATTTGAACCACGATCACGTAGCTGGTGTTGTTGAAGGGAATATTTTAAAGCAAATTAAATGCTATCTTAGAAGAATACTCGTGAATGCTGATAGAAGCTTTTGAAAACATTAATGGTGATAAAGTTCGTAAAGTAACTATTGGAGTTTAAGGAACCAAAATTCCTATTTGAGACATACTGTATTTGTTGTTCTAAAGTAAGAAACATTATCCAGACTTTTATTCAAGTTAAAAGATAATCATGTGCTACAAAGTGATACTGTATGGTTATAGCAGTCGCGTTTAAACCATTCCCAACCGGCTCTCTTTGTAGGGAAAAACTGTTCTTCCCCCTAACCACAATGTCATAAACATCTTAGAAAACACCAACCGAGGTCAGAGGTGAAGAATGTTAGGCACGTGTTTACAGCTGAGAATACGCAGGGTTGCCGTTGTTTAAAATAACGTTTAAAGGCAAAATATGAATAAATAAAGCAGAATTCACTGTAAGAAATCGTCATTGATCTTTTCAAATAAATTTTAAATGATTAATGTTTCCTATAATAATACATAATGTTACAACTCTTTATAACATAACTGAAAATAGATATGTTAAAATTTTAAAAGGGTTAAAAATATCTAAGGAAAGTTTAGTAAATCATCATTACGATTTTAAAAGGGTTAAATTGCATCAGTGTGCATGAATTTGCGAGGGATATTTACTTGCGAATTAAAGAAGCACTTTGAATATTCTGATAGTTAATAACAAATTATAAGCAAAGATTGCACGTTAGAGCTTTGTTTAGTGCAATCGTGAGCCGATTTATTCTAAAACGTTTTCCTTTATTCTATGGCAGCTACAGGTGGTGAATTTCTGTTAATTTAACAAAGCAATAAATACTTCAAAATTAAAAAAAGACCAAGGAATTAAAGAAAAGCTAGTAAGGAAACTCTGTTACTCTTTTTAAATTTTCAAAGCTTTTTACAAGGATGCCTGCTAATTTTGCAAGTTTGAATAAAGTTAAGCAGTGTATTTTTTTTGGGGGGGGGTCCTTCTGCTAAACACAATTTAAATAAATAATCACGTACATTCCGCATAATAATAAAATATGTCATAAACGCTTTATAAGTCGAGAAAGGTTAGAAATACTGTTAGGTATATATTACAAGTATGAATGGAAATCCATGTTAGCATATCCATGTTAGGTTCGATACCCACGGTCTCCACATCTTAATTAAATTACGCAAGTGCTAAACGCCAATAACTATTAAAATCTAATAAATTTATAAAACTACACTAACTACACTAAGTAAAATACTATGTAACTTCTATAAATATAAGCTTAATTAACACACATAGGAAGCACGTTTGCACAGATAATTTCTGAGGACACAAGAGAAATATTGCAACAGCGCTCTAACTTGGTGAACGTATTAAGAAGGACCACCCATATGTTTAAGGGTGGAAAACCCTTATAATTGCTTACATGTAAAGAGGCGTGGTCAGAAGGGAAAGCTTTTGACGCCGCCTGGGATGCGATGGACGAGGCTACTATACCTGAAGATGATTGATGACGGCGGACGGCGGAAAGAAGTCCGCAGTGAGTGTTGTCACCGAACGGTCCAAGTCGTAGACGCTGAGGGATTTGACGGGAGAGGCAACTGCCTGGAGCACAGATCGTATTGTGGAAGGTGCCGCCCCAGGGCACTCGAGGAACAGCCCGTCCTCGAAGTTGTAGCAAGGACAGGAAGGGTTGTCGGCGAAGCTGGGACATTTGCCAGCAGCAGCCACCGAGACCAACAGGAGCAGCAGTAGCAGCAGCAGCGGGGGGCCATCGGCGGCGCTCAGCCCTACCAGAGTCATCTCACCACCAGAGCTGCCATACTGCGAGCCCTAGAGCAGGGCCCCTCTCACCCCACGCACCGCCACTCTGCAACACATGAGAAAAGGAAGCTGCGTTTAGTAAACATTGTAACCGAATTATCAGATAATTAAAAAAAGAAGGTAAATTAATAAAAATGCTTTGCTAAACTAATATAAAAATCTTGTTATAATAACATCAAATTAGAATGGAGAGAGTAATGATTAAAATAGCGGGTGACTTAAAGCATAAGTAGCGAAGAGTATAATTTAATATAACATATATACTAGCATTCAGGCAAGAAAGATATTCTTTTAAAATATGTACACGTCGGAGAGACAGGAAGGGAGCTCCGTTACCTTCTTCGTGTTAGTAAAAGTTCAATGTCTGATAACTATAGCATACTTTCAGCCAGGAATGTGTTGGGACAAAGGACTTTCAAAATGCAGTTAAGCGTGAACGCTAAAGAGATTTAATTCGCTGATTTGATGACGATGTATACCGTTACAAACAACTCAGCGTAGGCGTTCCCCAAATCAGGGTGGGCGGAATTTCAGTGAGTCAAATGAGTTTTGCAAACCACTGCGAAAATTCGAAATAAAATAAGAAACCAATAATAATGTAACATTTCATTCATTCATTCATTCATTCATTCATTCATTCATTCATTCATTCATTCATTCATTCATTCATTCATTCATTCATTCATTCATTCATTCATTCATTCAAGCAGCTGGCGGCTGACTGAGGGTCAGCACGATGTGTGTCATTCGTGTACCTGTCATACACGGACTTAACCACTTAATGACAGGATATGTGGGGATTTTGCAGGGTGGTGGTTTAAATTTAGGTAGATGAAAAGAAGGGAGGTAGCCGTAGCTCCTCATGGTAGCCAACTCGGGTGCAACGCTATGTGTGCACCGCTGGTGTGATAATTTTAGGAAGAGTTTAATTTAGAAAGTCTATTAATTTCAAACAGTAATAATTTTGTGGTTGTAATAAGAACTTTATTGTTACCGACTGTGCCCGCATGCCATGCGGGGAAGCCAGTAGAGCTTTTAGCGTCTTTCGGAGGTTCTATAGTTCCCTAGAGAACTAACCAGGGCGCTCTGATGTTGAGGCAAACTCGCGTAGAATTTTGTGGCCCGGCGCCTAATGACATCTTCCACATAGTGGAGAGTTGAGGCTTCATGAAGGTATCTCACGGGAAACCTCCAGCAAACAGAATAGATGGCCCTAAGACATCTATTTTGTACACGCTGAAGTTGTCGCAGATTTGTTCCTGCGGCCATGCCCCAGATCTCACAGGCATAAAGCATGATTGGAAGAATTAAAGCCTGAAAAAGGCGCAACTTAAAGGTTGTCGGCATCCCTGATCGCATCATGGGGTATAAAGAAGCCGAAGCTCCACATGCCCGATGTACCACCTCCTGGATGTGACCCCGAAAATTTAGGCCCTTGTCCAGCTTTACACCTAGGTACTTTAGAGAGTTTGTCCACTCAATCCTTCTGCCAGAATAGTTAAAGGCGGGGAGGTGGGCGGGAAAGTGACGCTTGGTGAAGAGTATGGCTTGGCTTTTCTCTGGGTTGATAGACAATCGCCAAAGCCTACACCAATCATGAATGAGGCTTAGGTGTCGCTGTATTGGGTTGAAGGCATGTGCATTAAGAAGAGAAGCGAAGATTTCTAAGTCTGAAATGTAGGGAAGTTAAGAATAGCGCAACCAGCGTCAGTGGAAGCAGCATTAGAAGTTTATTAGAGCAAAGTAGTCGCCATATAAAGACGAAATAGAAACCACGCGGAAGTAACTTTAAACAAGTATCCAGGATTTAAAGTAAAATTGAATTTATGTTAGGAATTTTACTAACAGGTGGTCACCGATCCAAGTCGATAAGCAAACTTAGATTCAAGAATTGAACAAAATAATTCTACAACAAACAAAGTGTTATTAATACGACTGAGTAGCCAACAACCACCAAAATCCATTTCCTACAACCATTCACCTGAGGATAAGAGAACTCATAGCTCCAATTAGAACCCAATCAATTTAACTCTGGAGTGCGAGTTTGCCACTACTATTGATATTATCACAATTTTAAAATAGCAGGTTAAATATTCCTCTCTGAGTAATTATGAAACTGAGAATCTAAAGTAATGTGGTAGACCTAGAGTTATACTGCAATGCTACTGGAGCCATTACTATAAACTAAAACGTGATAACCACTTGGGCTTATAACGTAAATCTGGGTACTATTTTTAAAGCACTGCACTCCTTATGTTAGTCTGTGTGTTCGTAAATGATGCGTAATTTCCTGAAGTTAATATTATAAGTTATATTCCCTATTCAGAAATGTGTAGTGTTTAACGCCCGCTTTTACTACATAAGGCACCGCAGGCGATGACACTGATGATACATGAGATGAAGATGGAGCACCGGTGGAATGAGATGGCGGGAAAATCGGAGAAAACCCGCCCCAGCACCGTGTTGTCCATCACAAATTTCACTTTGCGGTCGCCTGGGATCGAACCCGGGCCGCCTTGGTGAAAGCCAAGTGGTCTAACCACTGAGCCACGACGCGGCCTTCCCTATTCAGCGCTTATCTTCTCCTACAATATTGCCCTATATCCAATTTAGCGTAATAAAATGCCCCATTATGAGATTTATATCAGTTATACAGATTGTTGTTAAGACTTTTTCATAATTTGTACTGTAAAATCATTTTTAAACATATAATCTTGTACTATATTATAATTTCCATGGAGCGATTAGTTTCTAAGTTAGTACCAACTAAGACCTCTATTATTATTTTGTTGTTGTGATTTTACGTCCTCCAAAGTTAAGTCATATCGGACGGTGAATGAATTGGGTGAAATGATGCTCAAATGAGTCCAAGGTCAGATGAGGTTAGAGTTACCTAACATTCGTCTTTAAGGATAAGGGAAGACCCCGGGGAAAAAACCTTATCCAGACAATTCATCCTGACCGAGATTTGAACTTGGGACCACTATTTTAATATCTGTCACTGGAGAGAGATTTTAATTATAGCTAATAAACTTTATATACTCGTAATTTTAAACTTGGTGGAGCACTGAATAAATATAATTTCGAGTCAAAATAATAACCCTTGCTCAATTTCTTAATAATGTTTACTTTGAGCAGGGTTTTTACGGTCTTCCTAATATCAGCAGCTCAAATCCAGTAGCAGTGCTGTGCTCGCTAAAATTAAGAAAATGAAATTTCATGGATCAGCTTTCCTGTGAATTTAACCACTGGTGTGACAGCCCTAAGAGGGCCAAAGCCTATCAACCCGACTGCCGGCTTCACGCGCACTTACGCACGGCAGAGGTGGGCGATTATAGGATACGGGGAGGAGATGTGATCAGCATGTCGGCATCCCCCAGCCGGAATGTTACTTTTCGTGACCAGGGCGTAAGCTGCTCACTTCCCTCACGAGGCTGAGTGGGCATCGGTCCTATACCCGGGACCTAAAATCCGCACCCCTGGGGGTGGGATCGAACCCGGGGCGCTTTTCCGTGGCCAGGTATGAAGGCATGCTGCCTCGGCCCGCAACGCCACGGCGCAGGACCTTTCCTATGAATACCTACGATAAAATAAGCGTCTTTGGTAAAGTTTGTCTCTTACAGCTACCAGAGTTTCTCTACCACATTCTTTTTCGTTCAAAATACTTTAGCGGCTCCTGAGAGAATTATTTGCTCTACATGAAAAACAGATAATGTGGTTTTGGCAGCTCATTAAACTAAAAAGTAAAAAAAAAAAAAAAAAAAAAAAAAAAAAAAAAAAAAAAAAAAAAAAAACTGCAAATGCTCTTTGTGATTTGCAAGAATAAGCACTGTATAAGCATATAAAATTTCATCACACTATTCTGTAGAGCACGTAATTTTCAATGATCTTCTCTTGGTATAGGACACAGTTCATGTTCCTTTGTGGTCCTCTAACCCTTATGCCATTTAGGCGTCGGATGAGGGAGCCCCAACTATGAATCAAAGTCCAAGGGATGGGTCGTCAGCTCGGTCCCTGTAATGAAAGTGAGGGAAGAGGATGAACGGAATGAGGCGAAGTAGATGTAAAGAAAGTTGGTAATGGAGCAATTGGTAGAATCATGATGCGGTAACCGGAGATCCCGGAGAAAACCCGTCCCACAAATCTTACTTTGCGGGCGCCTGTGTTCGATCCAGGCCCACCTTGGTGACAGTCAAGAGGTCTAACCGCTCAGCCAGGGTGCGATGTAGTTCTCTATCGAATAATATAAAATGTGTTGCCAGAGCAGTTTATTTTATACAAAAAAGAGCATGTAATAATCCCATGAACTTGTGGGCCAAATCATTATATAAGCGTAATTTTTTCGCAATTCTATTGTTAGAACTTCACTTCTTTATTGTTAGTGAGAAATAAAGTACATGAAAACCGCTTTGAAGTTTTCATGTAATTCCAAGAGTCAAACGATGAATGGACCCGTTTCTGAGTTAGAAGCACTTAGACGATTACTTCTGTACCTGCTGTGGTTGGAGGAATGAGTGCAGTTACGGCTACGATCGACTTGCTTCAAGTGGACACTTCACGTGAGCTGGCCAATGATAAAGATTTGGAAATGGGGGACTAATGATCACAGAGTGGGAAAATAAACAATGGGTCCTTAGTATGAGAGCCGTAAACAAAAGGACTCAGCTACACGAAAACTCTAAGGAATATTTACCACTGGAATACATGATTTATAGGTATTATATCGTACTTTAGACTACAAATATATTCTGTATAGCTGAAAACTGATTTTGGAAGCTACTTTCCCACTTTGTATTTTGTTTAAGATGTCATGAGCCGAAAAAGTTGCAAGTATCCCCATTGAACCAGAGCAGCATTCTTTATACTGAACTACAGGGGCGGCTTCTGAGGTAGTGCCGCTGTGCCATGGCACTATCTGTATGAAAGCGAAAGAAAGAGAAGTGTATAAGAATTGCGCAAAAGGAATTGTTTATGAGTAGTTGCTCCCTCGTTTGAATAGGCGCGTTGAACGCCAGCGCTCTCTCTTGGTTGTTTTCCGTAGCTTGGTGCCGATTTCAGAACGGCACCGTCTACGCTCATAAACGCCTGTGTTAGGGCTAGGGGCTAAGATGTCTGCTTATACCCAGCTACTTATGGAAGAAAGTCAGAGAAGGTAGTGCCGGGATTTCTCTGGCGCATAACTTACGCTTTGCCCGTTCCAGTGCAGTAAAACACGGGACTTCAGAGAACCACGATCCTGCCACCTAGCGAAAGACAATGGTAAGAATACATTTCGCGCTTTACCTTCCTTTAATGCAGTGTCACCATCCTACTGCAAGTTAATTCTGAGGAACTTCAAAACGCAAATTAATGCTTAATGAAATCCCTTGTAGAAACACAACACATAGATATCCTTATAAATAAAATTAATTGGGTTTCAATGTGAATATAGTATTAGATTTTAAAATTTAGAGACAGTATTTCAACATGTGCATATTTCACAGCAGCAGTTTTGTTGGTAGAACATAAAACCCGCGCGTCCAGCATGTGTTGGACACATGTTTTCAAAGCAATGGTAGAGTAGTTCTGTATGTGCTCCTGTAATGCTGTAGTTCATCGTGAGTAAGGATTCTTAAAACAGTGTTCAGTGTTTTTTCTTTAAGTTAAAATTCACAGTAAATTTACGAACATGAACAAGGTGAGTGAATTACTGAAAACTTCATTTAGTAACAGGACTCTTAAGTGAAAAAATTCAGATAAAAACAATAGGTAGGCCACTCCCGACATCAGAAGCTGAGCGGTGCTTTTCAAAGCTCAAGAGGATTAAAACTTTTCTACGAAACACAATGAAAGAAGAGCGATTGAGTGCCTTAGGAATGCTGTCCTGTGAAAAGCTGTTCGTGTGCAAAATTAACAATTTCAATTCAAAGGTGATAGATTTATTTGCCAACAAGAAGGAGCGACGAATGGATTTTCAATACCGTTCCTACTAATTCATTTGAAGCTGTCTTCATAAAGTCATGGAGTTGCTGCTTTCGGTGAGTACAATGCTTTTAATTTTTAAAAGTTAGTAATTTCATTACACCATTTTTAAAAATTCAGATTACTCATTTTGCAGCGAAAAATTGCACCTTGTGTGTGCGTGCGTGTGTACTCGCTCGTATGTGTTTGTGAGTGTGAGACAAAGATTTCTCGAGTTTGTTTCGTTTGATTTCAGTGCGAGGAAATTTATGGCTAAAGCAATAACAATAACTGTCTCTCTATCACGAAATCGTACACGAACGCTTCGTATCACATTCTCCATGGACTGTATTATCAAACTGTTTCTGTACTCGTTACACCTGTGCGTAACAAGAGTACGAATGTAATAAATATCTATTTCCGTTTCCCTGTACGCTCTGTATGGTACAGTATATTATAAAATAGGATGGATTATTGATAAGATCACCTAAATCGTTCGTAATTGGTGCACATATTTATATTTTAATAACCCTTATTTATGTATGGCACCATCAATACAATACCTCACCGGCCGCCCCTGCTGAACTACGAACAACAGAGTCCCTTGATAAAGAAAAGTGCAGTAGCTGGGTTCTACATCATAGGTCTACCGCTAAACCTTCTGCTGCCCATTAACCTCACTTGATGAAATCCCTTCATTCTGTATTTCCGCCTGAAAGCTCCACTTGTGTGAGGCACAAGTACTTCTTTAAGTTTTCTGTTTGTTGATTACCTTCTAGAGATTTCGTAACTGTGTTTTCCCCAAGGCATTCTACTTCATGTAACCTCTTGATTTCTTGTACACACACTTTACCTTCCAAATTCAACTTCCCTAAAAGCGAGTTCGTGTTCACTTTTTCCAGAGTATTTTAACCTCAGTTTTCGGTTTCTTTGGGTTTCTTCTCTTCTCTGCCTCGAACATCCAAAAAATTCGATAGAGATTCTGAAGGAAATACTATTTTGATATTCCCAAGATCCCCTTAAACAAAAATAAAAAAAATGCTAAAGGATCCCCCTCTCTTTTCCTGTGTGCGTGCGTGCATGTGTGTGAGCAAATTAACTCGGAAACTAAAGATTGGTTAATTTCAGTAACAATTTGGTTTAAATTCAGTGCTTTTCAGGCCTTCGACACGAATATTTTGAAGAAAATCCCTCAACTGGAGGTTACTCTTTATATGGGAGATGCTTTCAATGATTTATTCGAACGTGCTTATTAACAAATTGGATATAAATAAAAATAAATTATGATTGACAATTAGCTCTAAAGCCTAAGTCATTTTGAATGAATTTGCATAATTACAACTCTGAGAGACATATTTCTGTTGTAATATTACATTTTGTAACTTTTTAAAGCACAAAATGTATGTGTATTACATTTTTGTAGTTACGTACACATTATTGTGACTTATATTCATTGGTATTGGTTTTAATGTTAAAGTTCTTATACCTTTGGAATGTTGTTATTCATTTGTTTCTTCCCAGTTAAGTAAAGAGAACTGTACCGAAATCAGTTACTTTATATTAATTTTAAGTTGCTTTCAAAACTTGGTACTTCTTTCAGAGTTCTTTGCTCTTTGTTGCAAAATACTAACAAGTGAGGCACGATGTTGTGTGAATAAGACTTGAAAGGAAGTGAAAAGCTTTTAATTTAAAAGTTTCGTGTTCTTAGCTTAAGTTCCTTATTTGTCTCCATCTCACCACAACGAGGTTACAAAATCGTTTTAGATTTCCAACGATTAAAAGATTTTACTCTCGTTTAAGCGTACTGTATTCCCTCACTTCTGTTTTAGTTACAAGAAACTTTGCAATAAATGCATTAGGTTCAAATTGTAACTGTTCCCCTTGGTCACGAACGTAAAATCTCTTAATATGTTCTATATCAAAATAATATTATGTTAGCATAGATATTTTATACTGAATGTTTTGCACCGGAAGAAAATACACATTTATTATAAAAACACATTATAGCAGAGAGGACATGTATAAAATAAGAAGTGTTTGACGGACTAGAAATGTAGATGAACGGAGGAACAGAAATATAAGCTCCCTTAGCAAAGTGAAGGTTGGAAACACAGGTCGGTCAGCTTTCTTCATTACCAAAGCCCACCCTAGGAACACAATGCCTGCGAACCATGTGGAGCGTCTGTTTGCCGCTCTGTACTCTCTTTCATGCCAACCCGCGTACGTGCCCAATTCAATTACACTGCAGCTTAGCTGCATTCCTAACTTTCGCACTGTGCATACTTTGGAATTAAGTAAGTGGACGCTGTGGAAAAATGTCTACCACGGT
The DNA here is from genome assembly GCA_030765055.1 of Mantis religiosa. Lineage (NCBI taxonomy): Eukaryota > Metazoa > Arthropoda > Insecta > Mantodea > Mantidae > Mantis > Mantis religiosa. The sequence continues at coordinate 36,671,756 of CM060958.1, read as the reverse complement.
TCGGACATATGCACATAAAAAATTCGTACGACAGTTCAAACTGGAAATTAAAACCATCCAATTGCAGTTTGGAACGTATACACGCGATTCCCACGAAATTCAAAATGTAACGATAGAGGGGGAAATCCAGGGTATGGCAGATTCGTGATTTTGATAACTGGGACACTCTCTCACAGTCGGGGTTGATACTATAAGAGATGGTGGCGAGCAAGGGTTACCTGACCTTTTTAGGAGTTCTGACGGCAGAATGTTTATTACTCGATAAACTTTATTAGTTCCTCACGTATATATGAACCTACAAATATCCAAGACAGAACAAGTTGACCACCCTAATAGGCTTAACGCCTCGAACCGCTCTAATCGGCCTCACGCCGAAGACTCTTCTCATGGCTTCCTAGCCACGAACTGCCCACATCGGCTCCAGTCTTTGTCCTCATCGCTTGCAAGCCACGGAGTACTCTTCCCCACAGCTGCGCATGGGTGTATCACTTTCACTTACTGAAAGCCCTCTTCACGCAACCAAAAATCTCTTTGTGGCTGTTTTATCATGCCATTCTAAATGATCCACAGAATACCCTATTCGACGAGTCAAGTGAGCCCCTTTAGAAAACTGCTAAGGACACTGCTTCTTACATTGCTTTTGTTATAACAACTTTCCCCCCAATTCAACTGGCCTTGCCCGTATTGTCACAAAGAACCAACATTCCTTTGACATCCATCATGATTCTTTACTTCTGGCAAACCTTAATTTCGGTATCAGGGTGTAGTGAAGTCATGTCGTACATATAACTGCGGCAAGAATACCTCGAATACACAACACTTGGATCCGTGATTTTTGATAACAGACACACACTCTCTCTCTCTCTCTCTCTCTCTCTCTCTCTCTCTCTCTCTCTCTCTCTCTCTCTCTCTCTCTCGCTCTTGGTCGGGCCGTAGTGAAGTCACGTTATGTGTGTGTGTGCGTGCTTGCGCGCGTGTGTACACACAAGTGCGGTAAGAATACAGCGAATACACAACACGTGTAATGAACTTTGTCGATACCGCCAAACATATCACACGAGTTTGCAAGCAGCAACTTTCTAGGTGGCGAGTGAGGTACCTGATTACAATCGAGAATAAATCGATCATGGAACAGTCGAGGTGTTTTCTTCGCTAATCACACCACCACACATACTTAGGACGTATTCCAGACCCTGGAACAGAGAAGTGAGTCCATTCAGAGCGAACCCCGAGGAAATCCCGACGTTTCCAGTAAACTTCCCCATCCGTAACCCTCACCCGTCACCTTCCCTACATTATGAGGTTTTGAGTGCTGGGAGGACTCCACCAGGTTCCGAACGGGCAAAGGACCGCCTCAAAATCTAGGCCGACATGAATTTTTAACTCTGAGTGTATCTGTATGTATATATGTTGTGATTACTGCCATATAATTATTAATAGGGAGTAAAGGAAGTTTCACTTAACTTTATGTGAGTTTCTGTCACAAAATAAAAGGGTGGTTAATTGGTGGATGGCAATCTTGCTGTACTTATTTTTAACTGGTATAAAATTCATGTAGATTAAGATGGGTAATTACGCTGTTTAAAGTGTAAAATAATTCAATTAGGATAAGAAAACTCACCAAAGATATTGACTGGAAACTGTTCAATGTGTGTGTAAAACTGCTGTTTGATACACATTATGGTTCGAGTTAAATATGATTTTATGTTGTACCTGATCAAATTATAGCTATTTTATGTACATGTTTCTTAAATTGTGGGGTTAGTATTATACCTACTCCTTCATTGTGTAACAAAAGTTTTGGGTTATGTTTGGAGGAGGTATGAAAAGTTTATAGATTTATAAAGGGAAATGATTATGTAAGTATATTTGGTAATTTAAATAAGTAAAAATATATGTAATCTTGTGATTGGCCGTAGTAATAATTGTATGACGTAATGTTGTGACGTAGAATTAAATAGGACAAAATTAAGTTTGGAGTAAATATAGTTACGAAAAATCAATAATCTTGGTAGAGGTGTTTTGTAATGGAGAGTGTGATGAATAGTGGTGCAGGATCAAGAACTTTTATGTAAAAGTTGGAACTGTTTAAATATAACAAAGTAAGAATTTATCGATATGTTGGAAGTAACTGGGAAAGGAAGTTCAAGTAAAATGTAATCTAAATAATACAATTAAATAGTTACAAAATTTGACTTCTCCTAAACTTTATTCCGAACCACGCCTGAAACCAAGATTCTCATGACTCTTATTTAATCAAACACAATCATCAAGAAACAACTCAAAATACAACGAATTAACACTGTTATATCTGGCTACTCGACGTGGGTCTTCGAAAAGTCAACGTGCATCCAATTTCAAACATAATAATCCTGCACCAAATTGCGCCCGAACCTGTGGCTGATAAAGATGGAGACAAATTAACTACGAATAGTCCCAAATTGCTGTCCCAATTGCAAAAATCTTAAACCTTTCCAATGCCTCAAACCATTTTCACAGTTTTGCGAATGTGCTGAAATACGTTTTAGCCATCATACTATGTTTGTATCTCTATTTTAGTCGTACTTCGCGAATGCGTGGTACCACGAAGCAAGCAAATAGAATGAAATTAACAAAACAAGCAGAGAGCGTAGCAATAAAAGAGGATGATAAGTACTTTAAATGGTCATAGTCAAACAAATGGACGGAACTGAAACCGGAGAGTTATGGTAAAAACATCATTGAAAAAAGGCAGGATGTTGCTAATCGGGAGCCGAATAGCAATGCGAGATTTGTTTAATATCCCGTCATCAGGGTACGGAAACAGAACCCCGCACTGGCTGTTTATCGAGGCGGAGAGTTCGGGATATCCATGCGGGAAACAGCCATTCAGAGTTCGATAATAATTCTTGCCCTAATTTTGTCGGAACATGTGCTGTTTGTTTTGTATATTTACATTTTGGCACTGGACAATACAATCAGAAAGCAACTTCAGAAAATGGAATACGCAAAAACAAATTTATATATACATAAATACAAACTCTCTCTTTCATTGAACCAAAAAACAGATTATAACATGTATCTACTCGAATACTACTAGCGAAGTTTTTATTACCGTTCTCCTCTATTTCCCTGAACCTCTTTTTATATTTATCATTCCTGCTATCGAGAATTCAGAAAGTACTTATTCTCATTTTGTAACACTCTTCTTCAACTTAATATCTGTTTTTAATTATTGTTTACACAGAAGCATTCACTACCCCTTCCCCTGTTAAAACGTGAAAATGTATTTAAATGTAAATAGGAATTTGGAATTCACTCTCTTGTTCAATTAATCTGAACAGTGACGCAGAGCTTCAAATGTTTTTACTGGAAACTTAAATAGTTTTAGTTTGCAGTTGTTATCTTCAAAACATTGATCTTCATATTTTAATAATCATTTGTTTGATCGTATCTGAAATAAATCTCCGACGTACTCCTACTTTCAAGATGAAATAACCAAAATACTTTGTTGGGTCTTCTGGTACTGCAACTTAATAAAGTTTGATTAGTTCTTTGCTCAAATTCGAAACGAATTCTAGTGGTATGTAGGTAAACATGATAATAGATAGCGCTGTTAAGTTTATAATTTTGAAATGCGCAATATTATTTATTTTTAATCTTAACTTAAATGCATTCAGTTCTTTTATACTTTATCTGAAGAGACCTTATTTTGTGTTTCATAGAGTGGGCCACTTATTACCCCAATAACATCTGAAACCCTTGATCACTGTGCGACATGCTTGCGTAACAGGTGATCCAAGTTCAACGCTGGGTTCAGGTAGTGTGCTTCTCAGGCATGGTAACTGAGACCATCTGCTTGAACGCAGTTTGAAGTATCATTCATGGAAATACAGAAGCGATCGGAAGACCTCACCACTGACCCATTAGTACTGTCCTCGTAAACAAATGTTGCAAACAATGGGGCATGGTAAGCAGCTATCATGTTGTTATTTTAAGAAATACAGAAGTAAAGTGTAGAATAATTAAAAACTACAGTATGGAGGTAGAAGGTGCATTATTACAATAACTGTTCAATAAAGAATGATCATAATTTTTTGTGGTCATAATTTTTCGCACTAAAATCCAATCTTATTATATTCTGTTAGCTTAATGTGAAACAAACACGCTGTAGTAGTTTAATTGTTGGCACTCCTGATTTCCGTCTGAGAGAACCAGGCAAGTTCAGACATGTTCAGTATTGCCTACCGCTGCAATGGAGGTAACATGTAGTTAAAGTTGATGTTAGAGGAAGATCCGGAGTTTCTTACAAACGTAGTCACTGCTGATGAAACTTGGCTACATCATTTTGATCCTGAGAGGAAACAGCAAAGCTCAGTTTGGAAATCTCCTTCATCACCAACCCCCAAAAAGGCAAAAGTGGTTGTTTCTGCTGGGAAAGTTATGGTCATCTCATTCTTTGATATTCATGGAATGGTTTATCAGCATGTTGTACCTGCACACACATCAGTAACTGGACAATACTACAGGGATGCCCTGAAAACATTGCAAGTCCATGTCAGGCGCAAAAGACCACATTTCCATGAAGCAGGCTGGATGCTGCACCACGATAGTACGCGGCCACATATTGCCAATGTTTTTGCTGAATATCTTGCAAATATCAACGTGAAGTGCATCCCTCACCCTCCCTATAGTCCGGATTTAGACCCATGTGACTTTTTATATTCCCTAACTTGAAGAAACGCCTTCGTGGGAGACATTATCCGTCATCAGAAGCAGTGGTGAAGGCTGCGGAGGCGATTTTGAAGGATCTCTCAAAAATGGTTTCCAGCATGTCCTTGAAGACTGGCAGAAAGTTTGGGAACAGTGCATTGCATTCAGGGGAGACTATTTTCAGAAAGACTATCAAAATTTAGAGGATGAGTACTGGTACGTTGTCAAAAAAAAAAAAAAAAAAAAAAAAAAAAAAAGTCCTCATACATAAGTAACAAATATGTACAGACCGTTAGTAGCTTTCATCAGTTTGGAACAACTTGTATTAAAGTCTAATATTATCATTTTACGGTGGTTTTATAAAAATAAAATACATGAAGACGCGAAGAAAATAGGTAATCGGCAACAAAACAGTGTAGAATCATAAACAACATAAGCTAACAAAATTCAGAAATCTAACACTGATTCTTGGAGTTCTCAATACTTTTAAAGCGAATTTTTCACTATTCACAACAGTTCATAAATTTATTATAGTTAGACAAGTATTGCTATGAAGTATTGTTATCATTTTGCACAATGTTTGTTCTTGTTTGTACAGTTTCGAAACATTAGATTCATTGCCACAGAAGTTGACTGTTCTGGACAAAAGAAAACACAAGATAAACGCAAACGCCTATGGCATCAAAAGTCCGTTTCTAAGGGATTCTCTGACAAGCCATTAAATTGCAGGAAATAAAAAGGGAAGATAAAGAGCTTTGTGGTTGGCGTCTTCATACATACCAACGTTCCATCTTGACGGGATGGGTGGTCCTGGCAGGAACATCTGCTAACCTGGCAGCTGAGAAAATATATTCTTTTTTGTAGAGAACTTCCTGTTCGCATTTCACTTGCAACCAGAGTAAACAATAGAACGGAACAGCGGAAAAGCTACAAAATATTTAAAGGATTTAAAATACATGGTTTGCTCTAAAATAAGAGTTCAATGTATGTGTGTAGTCTATATTAGTTCTACATAAAAATACTTCGTGACTAATTTCCGTTTTTAGTTACTGGGTTTCATTGCTCGTTTGTTCATCCAGTTGGCTAGTAAATTAATATAATATTTTTGTGTGGCGATTCAACTATATTTATGTTAGCAGATATTTTCAATATGAAGTAAATTATTATTTATGTATTATCAAAGTATTCTTTTAATGTAGCTCTAGGCGATATTTAAAGTACGATGCTTTAAAAAGCATTTGTTCTTATTGTGGAAGAACTAGAATTGCACATATTATCATTATTATAAAGAACACAGGGATTTTTTCTTTAATTTACTCCTCCAATATTGAGTCATATCGGACGTTGCTAACAGTCTAGGCTGTCGAATAAAACTTTTCCTGTTTCTTAGTACTTGAAGTGTGAACTATTGAATTATGTGTACTAACTTATGAGGTTCCAAAGTTTACGAATTTAATAATAACTATGTAAAAAACTGAAGATGCTGACAGTGAAGTAAACTAGGTATTAATAATAACTAAACACTAGTAACAAAACTTCACTATTTACTTATCTTATTCAAATCCTGGGACCGGTTTCAAAGCAAAACATCTGCTTCATCCTCAACCACTCAGCTTGACACTCAGCAACTAACTGACTGACCTTGACCACTACCGGGGTTCGAAGATGTTTTGCTTTGAAACAGGTCCCAGGATTTGAATAAGATAAGTGAATAGTGAAGTTGTGTTACTAGTGTTTAGTTATTATTAATTAATAATAACTGTTTCAGTAGTAAGAAGGGAAGAAATGTCACAGAAGTATTAAACTGAAGTTACTGCTAAGTCTACAAGTAAGTCAAGCACGGTCTTTTAGCATTAAAGATGATCACAATAGACACTTCTAAATATAAGACTTGCAAAACTTGACAGAAAAGACGCACAGTTTAGCAATACACTTTTATTTATTCCGCCTTCTAAGCATAACTCTCGCAAACTGTTCTACATATGACAGTCTTATTAATGCCTTTGTAACTCCAAGCAACATTCTAAGTTCGTAGGATTTTCGAAATTCTATCCCACGTGTCTGCAATAGCAAAACATCGGCAAGGAAGAGACTTGACAATGATCTCATAAGGAAACATACATCCTAGCTAATGACTGACCCTAAGTTTACAATATTATTTATCAATTCTATTTTATAAATTTAATTTTGTAACGAAGTATCTATATGTCACTAAATGATCGATGTAATAATTGCGGCATCAGTGTTGATCAGATAGTCTATCTGTAAGATTTCTAAAATTCCTCTTCTCTATGCTACGAAACTAAACTTTTAGCAGCAAGCGATTGATCTCCATAAAATGGTCTCGGAAATCTGCGCTTCGCTTAAATAAAATATTTTAAAGAGAAAAGTTGGAGTGAAGGTTTTCCTCCATTATTGGAGAACATAAAAGAAGAATCGAGGTGCCTGTGATTAAAACAGCGGAGGGCGAGCAGTAAAGTTTCTTTGCCATTAATAAAGATAAGCAGAACTGGGGATTGATAAAGAAGACGACAAAGGCATTCCGTAATGACAACCTTGGACAAGAGAACGTATTTCTCTGGAACGAGATTAAAAATAATATAACGGAAATGTAAATTAACACGTCGGAAGACCTGGCTCCTTTTTCACGCTGGCGAACATAAAGCGAGGAAAGAGATTTCACATCTGAGCTGAGCACAATTTGTACCCGTATAATCGCTTGAAATTCACACTGGAACGGCTCTCGCAGAAAGGGAAAGGTTCTGCACACAGTTTCACTTGACTTGCTTCAGAGGATAAAGGCCTACATATTCATTTCTCCAAAAGGCAACAAATGCTCCTGGAAGTAACAGCGAAATTGTAATTCAATGGAAGATAACTATGTTATCAGGTGTGTTATTTGTACCTGTACGTCAGTATCCTCCTCACATAACAGCGCGTAGTTCACAGAGATAAGTACAGATGCTCACAGAAATATTGGGTCATATAAGATTTTCTTGCATAATGGAGAGTTATTTTAAATTATCAAGTGTTATTAAACAAAGTTTATTTTGAATGTGAAGCACGGAGAGAATATTAAATACATCCAGCCACATGGAACTTTTACTACAAATACAGTGCGATCAAATAAACCTGAACCATTTGAACGAGAACTTTTTAACCAATAATAGGACACATGTACAACTTTGGGAGAATATAACACACAATTGGGAGATTACATTAAACTATTTACATATCAGAGAATTGTTGGAAGTGTCCTCCACCAGCATCTATACTTGTTTGCACTCGTCTCAGCATATTCTCAGAAGTTTTAAGGAGAGTATCTTCACCAATGTTACTTATTTCGGTTCGGATGGATTCCTTGAGAGCATAAATTGTCCGTTTCCTATTCTTGTACACTATTTTTAGATATCCCTACAAGAAAAATCCGATGAGATTAGGTCAGGGTATCTGGGGGGGGGGGCACTGACATTTTGAGATTATTCAATTATCAAATTGTTTACAAGTTCCATGGTGTCATTAAGTGTATGGCACGTTGCTCCATCTTGCTGGAAATAACATTCTCTCAATTCGATATCATCCAGCTGCTCCACCCGTAAAAACTTCAGTATCTACAGTCGTATCAAAGACATTTTGGCTTTTTGGACATTTAAGACTGTCAACTGTCAACAGTTGTCATTGTTGACAATTCTCCCAGAGCCGCTGAGATCATTAAAACAAATCTCTACATTCTGCGTGCTTTCAAATGGAAATGATGGCCTATTGAAATGGTTCAGATTTATATGGATCGCACTGTATAACAATTGTTAGGTACCTTTGACTCCAAAGTAAGACGTGTATGCTTCACTTTAATATTCGATCACTCTTGGTTACGTTTGCTATAGTCATAAAAAGAGGAGCCTCGTACCCCCATTACTATTTGTGAGGAATCTATATTTCGGTGCTGTCGTGGTGTACCGTAAAGTCAAATGAAACGTAAAGGTAGCAATACAACATTTGAACAGTGACACTATGCTGAAGGTCTTACACATAGAGACATTGTTGCCAAGGTGAATATACAAGCTGTTGGAGACATCATCCGACGATAAAGAGGACAATACAGAATCGAATTTTCGCCCCAAACGGGGTTCTACAGAAGCTTGGTCAGAAAGAGAAGAGGAAGCTTATGTGAAAGATCGCTGTTTATGAGTATTGAAATTATTTTTTGTTGACACCTGTTTTACTTTAGAAGGGCGATTGCGTTTGTTATTGCATGTATTGCCTGGATTTACTTTTACTTTAATGTTTACAGCTATTTTAGGATAATAAACATCTTAGTTTGAGTTGCTGAATTTTGTCCGAATATTTTTGTGAGTATCGAAGTTAACGGTCGAAGTTAAAGTTCGTAATCGACATGTTTGGTACCAAATGATGCAGGTTTAAATTATGCGTCATTTAATCAATCTACCTAAGCATATATGACGGAACATCGGCATCAATAAAGGCTTTGTAGAGATCAAGAAGAATCGTGATTGGCGTTTGAAAATGCATGTGAAGAGATCAAAATTTCCTTCGGTTCACCTGTTTTTTTCTATTTGTGTTTGTACAGTTGAGTAACGTGGCAGTTCTCAAACTGCAAAATATGATCAAAACATCTGTCGGATATAGTCACCGATGCTTCCACAATTTATATTTACTTTTGTATTTATACCTGTCGATTCTTTTGGCAAGGTGAAACAACTTCACAAAATTGTCATGAAAAATGACTGTCGCATTATTGTCAGAAGCACCAGCCTTTAATCGATCAGGAAAAGTTAACTGAATGAAAGCAGGCCATGAGTCCCCCTTCGTACCTTCCGGACTTTGCAATCACAGGCTCTGCAACTACTATCTGCCTACCACAAGATGTTAAGCAGGACCTGAACAGGGAAAGGAGGTTGAATTACCAAATTAAATTTAACATTTTAATATAAAAATTAAAAATCATTTTCAAACAAGAATTACATTTTAACATCCTTTCCCAAAGCTAGTATTAATCCAACATCGAGGTAACAATCTCCTTTTTCTGTATGAACTGGTTTATCTGTTAGGGTAAAGGGAGGTATTTTCGTGACATAGGCAGTTTCGTGATACTTTTTCGAAGGGATGGCACAGAGAAACCAGTTGCTGTTAACGTACCTGCCATAACTCCTGGGCTCTAAGAACAAGTATGTCATATACGAACAGTGAAAGACGAGTTAACACCAACTTATTTCTCTGTGACATCCCTTCAAAATGGTATCAGGAAATTGTCACGAAAATACCTCCCTTTACCCTAGTGTATCAATTTACTACGAAATGAGTTTGAGAGTAACTCATGCTGTCAAATCGTGCTCATTTCAGTAAATGCAGTGATAAGTACTATGCATGGGTTATTTGTGTGACAACACACTATTTTAGATGAAGATAGCATCCTTATATGCGGAAGGCGAGCATAAACATCATGCGGATAGCAAAAGTGATTACGTTACACGGTCCTTTACTTTGCCTGATTGGGTGGACAGTACTCGTTAAGGAAGAGATGCATTTGTTAATTTTGTCACCTTGTTTAAGTGTAATAAAAGTGCTGAACGACCACTCCATTCGCGGAGACAATCAAGCTTACACACTTCCAGAAAATGTTTTGGGTCGGAAAAAATGTAGGGAGAATACGAAGTGGAATTTTTATGATAAAGTAATAACGACTTCAGAAAATAATGGCTAGGTGCCATTGAAATTATTTTTTAAATATACTGTGAAGGCAATTTTGAAAATAAAAAAGCAGGCACTTATGTATAATCATTCAAAATTAAAATAGGCGAAAAACACAGAACCAGCTTTACAGTATATAACACTAATACGTTGTTATTAACTTCTTTTCTCATTTTTCCGTAGGCCGTCTCTCTCATTCATAGAGTACTCTTTTTGCTCGGCCGCTGTCTCTTCCAGGAAGAGTGAGATGGCGGTGGCAGGGGTCAGCACGCCGACTCCGCCAACCGTGAGGCAACTATCTGGCATTTTAGGAACAACTTTACTTCAGGATAGCTACTCAGTAGGCATCACGAGGCTGAGAGCACACATAGCCTGGCCTCCCAGTGGGGAAATGTCCCACGCCGTTACCGGGGATCGAGCCCGGGATCCCCGCGTCATAGGCAGCCACCCCAGATATCAACGCACAATTAATTATTTTTGTGGTATCTGTAATAAGCAAGCATAGATGCTTTGTATTACATTCAGTCTTATTATAGTATATACAATCAGAAGTTATATGGGGCTTTGACCTCGTTCAGTTAAATATGTTACACAGATTCCATTACAAGTTTGCTTAACCAAGCCACTTCACAAGTAGGGAAAGTTCGGGAAATTAGGGCCATTTCGTATATTGTTTGCATTGTTCAGCCTCTAATTATGGATTCGTGATCTTTATATGACACATCTGAGTCGGTTTGACTACCGATGCCAAACCTCTTTGTGATTTAGATAAGGCTTTCCTACAGTGTTACATATAATCAAGCAGTTTGGCAAATTCAGGAACACAATGGATTAAAATGCAACTTTTTTGTTACGTTTATGTAGAACTATAAGATTTCCTTACATGCTACTCACTTAGTCCTGCTGAACAATGCAGATATACAAAAGACTAACATTTATCGCTTCGGTCGTGTAAAGATACATATACGGATGCAAGCGCGGAAGTACAAAGAACAAAGATATTGGGGAGAGAAGAAGAGCAGAAAACGCGCGAGGCAAATGAAATCGCAGGCGAATAGCTCAGCGTTTCCGTCGAAAGGGCATCAGAACATTTTCAAAGGAATACTTTGAAGCTCGAAAAAATCAGAGCGTAGCTTTCCGTTGTGTGTCAAGGCAAAAATATTTGCTTCGTTTGATGTTTTTACATGTCTTCTCTCTGTATGCGCTAGAGAGGAATTTCATTAATTTACTTTGATTATGAAGTGTTGAAAATGTATGAACTTTAATGGGTACCTTCTATTTGTGCAGATGTTCATGACTTTTAATTTCAATATGTTACACCAAAGTAACATTTTCCATCCCTCAGAAAAGAGAGATAAAAAGGGACCACTCTGTCATAAAGGAAACTACATTTTTGCATAATTACAATGTAATTACAATTTTGTATCAGGTATGGACACACTTTCCCGTAGATGGTGTTTTGAATGACTTTTAGTACAATCTCTCCAATTAAATATATAAAACAATAAATATAATATGTAGAAATATAAAACAGCCTGTTATTTGAATAGGTAGTCAGACTGAAAAATTTAATGCCTTAGATGGGATTTGAACCACGGTTATCCCAGTCACAGTGCGGTTGCTCTTAAGCATTGAGCTACCATGTCCTACGCGACGTCATGACATTAAATTCTCCAACTGACTCGTATTTATTTCCGTGGTAAACCACCAGGGGCTCTCATATACAATTATATACGCACCTTTTGTGGC